>CM035441.1:28604981-28642481 GCA_020310875.1 Ceratopteris richardii | reverse complement strand
ATAACGAGACCTTACACGTGGAGCAAGGCAAGGACGTACGAATAGGGGAAGCTCCAAGCATCCCAAAAGCTTGGCTAAATGTGGATGTTGCTCAGCTCAAGCGAGTGGTGCAACACATGATACAAACTGCCATGGACACTCAACAGTTAATGCTTGAGGCTGATGTCGATTATGATAGGGCAATGTGGGGAAAATGTCAACTCCAAGAGATAGGTGACAATCTCTCTGCCCAATTGATTCAAGCACAAAAGAGCATAGAAGAAAAAGAGACAGTAGTACAAGAGGCCAAACAACAATGCAACACACTAGAAACAGAAAATTAGAAACTCAAAGAACAATTAAAGGATTTACAAAGTAAATATGAAGCTAGCGAAGCCGACAAAACACGGATGAATGCTAGAAGCAAAATCCTTGAATCGCAAATCAAAGTATACATGGACGAAGCAGATAACTTCCGAAACAAGAATAAAGAGCTGATGACAATAGTTCTATGCAATCAACCAATAGAAGCTCTTGAAGTGACAAAAAAGGACACAAAAGCATTGGAAGAAAAGATAGCAGAATATGAAGATAAACTAAAGAAAGAGCAGACCATCATAGTAGAATGGGAGAAAAGGTATATGAATGACACTGCGGAACTAAGAAAGAAGTGGAAGGCAATCGAAAATCGGTATATAGTACAATGCAAAGAAGATGTTGATCAACTCGCTGTCATGGGAGATGAGCTCCTCAAAAACAAAGAAATGATTTTGAAAGCCACCGAAGAGATTAAAGACAAAGATGCATTAATCAAGCAATTACAAGATCAACTAGCACAGAAGGTAAAAGAGGGGACACCAATAGTTCCACACTCCATAGCAGCTACTAAGGAGATTGAGGTACATCCTCTTTCTCCCCCCTTACATCATTGATTGATAAGGGAGGAAATGGAGACCCACATTGAACGACATACTCGGGATATTACAGAACTAAGCCAACATGAGCGGGCACTACAAGTGTCCCAGCTTACTACAAATTTTGAAGATCAAGTAGTCCAAGTCATGAAGGAAGCAAAGATTGAAAGCAACAATCTGGAACAGGTAATGCGACCATTCAATGTACCATATGGATTACTTAAAGAGCAAACACAACAATATATAAAGAACACAACAAATAAAGAGCCAAATAGCAACCTCTAGTTTAGCATGCATACATTCACCTACACACAAGAGGAATTTGACAAAGCTGATCCTATATGGAGGAGGAAATTTTTGGAGAAGAACCCTACGCTACGGGTACAATGGGAAGCATCATCATACACACTCCAAGTAAATCCATCTGTTTGCCAAGTGCCCAGAAGACGCTCCTGGACGCAATTTTTGGAAGGACAGCTCCAGGGAAGCATCAATAATCAGTGGCTCAAGTATCCACTACTGCCAAGTCCACCTCGTGACTATCTACCGACCAAAGAATACATGATCAAAACCATCGAATTTTGGATCGCTCGATATGCAATTGTACCTGACTTAGCTATCAAAATGACTAATAAAATCTTGAGTATGTTACTTACAATCATCAAAGTGTTCCAGCATGCTCAGTATACCTTTTTCAACTTCATCGGCATTAATCAGGGACAAGACGCCCTCATTTTTTATCTATCAACTATAACTAGCAGGTTAACACTCATGGCCATATACTCATGGCTAATGTTTTTTCCAAGTACTTACATTCAGACATTCGAAGAAGCATTTTTCACCGGATTTTTTGAAATAGACTCAGAAATTTTTGTAAAAAATGTCTTTGAACCTTAATGCTAGGGTGGTGGCCTATGAGTTCAGTTTCTTTGCATATCATAGACAGGCACCGGATGACGGCGTCAAGTCCAACCAATGGAAAGAGTTCATCCTATGTCATGCCAATCTGCTTAATGAACGAGAGCAGCAAGTCACCCAGACATACTCACATCGCACAAAAAGCCTGTCGGGGACGACAAAGTTCAGGAGGAGGGACGTGTGGAAGGGGAATCAAGTAAAACGAGAAGAAGAAGAAGAAGGGCAAAGAGTAAAATTGCTCAGTAAAGAACCAATTCTATGAAGAAAAAGAACAACTCTTTGCCCAAAGCACTACAGGGGAACGCATCAGGCGACAACACCAAAGAACCAGGTCCTGAGGAGTGGAATTAAAGAAAGATAACAACCAAGACATTTCATGGGAGGTTGCACATAGCTTCCTCATCCACCAGGAGCAGGCGGTGAAGCTTCGAATTTGTGTTTACTGCTGTAAGTGGTATCGCGGCAGACACTTTTAGAGATTAAGTGAGTTGGAGAGGTAGTTTAGTCTTTTCTCTTGCATTTTAGTTGAACCACTTCATTTTCCATCACATGAGCACACGTCTTCATACACTTGGTTAGGTTGGTTCTTCGGATTGATAATTAAGCATGTGTCAATCCACCACTATATGTACTTGTGTGGCAAATGAGATTTAGTCTCTTTGACACAAGTCCCTAAGACCTTGTGACTTAGGTACGCACGAAGTAAATCAAAGAAGAGGGATATGGAATGTTATTATTGTCATAAGAAAGGACATATGAAGAAATATTGTTATGCATTAAAGAATGCTAAAGGTAAAGGACAGAATGTTGATGGGCATGTTAAATAGTTACCTGCACCATCCACTTCGACTGTGAAGATTGAAGAAATTAATGTTATTTCTAATGATGCTGATGTGTTGACACTTGATAGTATTGTGCAAACTCAGGCACTTATGGCTGATTCTCTTTCCCACACATGGTTGCTAGATTCTAGTGCTTCTTTCCATGTGACACCACATAGAGAATGGTTCTCTAATTATGCAGCAAAGTCTCTTGGTATCGTGAGACTTGGTGACTCTTACCAGTGTGATGTTCTGGGGATTGGAGACGTGGTTGTGCAGTTCTTTGATGGTTCAAAATTTACTATGCATAACGTATGCCATGTACCTCAGTTATCATACAGTTTGATGTCATTTGATCAACTTGATGACCTTGGTTACAAGGTGGTCTTCTATGCTCAGTCCTTTCATATATCAAAGGGCAATATGGTTATTGCAAAAGGAAGCAAAGTTGGCTCACTTTATCCTTTATTTGTATCACAAAAAGAACATACTGAATAGCCTATGGCTTGTATTTGGCATGGTCATTTGGGCCATATATCTCGTAGTGGAATGGAAACTCTTTCTTGTTTTGGCTACTTACCTGTGTTATCTTTCTCTGATTTTTCATTTTGTGAGCATTGTCAATATGGAAAGCAAACCAGAAATGTGCATAGAATGTACATTGACTCTTCAATTCAACCTTTAGATCTCGTCCATATAGATGTGTGTGGTCCTATGCCCACTAGGTCCTTAGGTGGTTTGCTCATCCATAGATGATGCTACTAGAAAAGTCCGGATATATCCTATCAAACTGAAGGATGAGGTATTCCCTACTTTCAGAAAATGGCTTACTTCAGTTGAGACTGAAAAAGGAACTAAGCTTAAGGCTTTACGTTCATATAATGGGGGTGAGTATATATCACACGAATTCATCCTTTTATGTCAGTCTAGAGGGATTCGTAGAGAGTTTACAGCTCCTTATACCCCACTATAGAATGGTGTAGCTGAAAGGATGAATAGAACTATTCAAGATAGAGTAGTGTCTATGTTGCATCATGCAAACCTCTCGCAAGGCTTTTGGGTAGAAGTAGTATTGACTACAGTTCATGTGATTAATCTTTCACCTAGTAGTGCCAAAGGTTTGAAAGTGGCACAAGAGTTATGGACAGGGAAGCCACCATATTATGATCATCTTCGAGTTTTTTGGTGTGAATCATATGTTCTTATACCCAAGAGTCTTATACAAAAGTTGGACCATAAATCAAAGAAATGCATTTTTCTTGGATATGGTCGAGAAGGATACTGAGAAGAGCGGTGTTTGAGAATACAAGCTCTGCTAACTCTTCTACATTGCTTGAGTTAGATGTTACTGCACATGCATAAAAATGTTGCACATAGGGATGTTCAAGAGAATGTCCGATCAGATCAGTTTGCACATGTTCTTGTTGAGCAACCATTGAGATGCTCTACACGTGTCTCACATCCACCTGATAGATATGTTCAAGGATTAGATTTTGTTATGCTAATAGATGCCAGTGAGCCTTCTTGCTGCAAAAAGGCTATGCAGACAGAGGATCATGTCAAGTGGGAGTGTGCCATGAAGAGTGAGTTGGATTCTATTCACAAGAATGGTACTTGGGATTTAGTACCTTTGCCAAATGGCAAGAAAGCTTTACCATGTAAATGGGTATATAAACTGAAATTCACATTAGATAGTGTTTCTCCAAAGTATAAAGCATAACTTGTTGCAAAGGGTTTTAAGCAACAACATGGGTGTGTGTAGAAGTGCGAGAGACAAACAAGAAGCACACACAAGGAGCACAAACGCAGCAAGACACACGGAGAAGATGATGGCTGGAGTAGCTCTCTCTCTTGATCGATGAACTGAACTGAAGTAAGAGCTGAATAATATCCCTAAGTACGAAGTACCACCACATATGAGAGTATCAAGTATGTGGTAACATGGGGAAAAAACCTCTAGCCAGCACCAGAGTAAAAAGTGCCCATGTATAGGGAAAAGGTTCACATCAAAGCTACTCAAGGAACACATAAGTGTAACAAACCCCCTTAGAGCGAATGATGTGAACACATACAACGAGTGACAGATCAGCCCCCACAAGGTAACAAGCCTAAAGCTTTGCGGAAAGCTTCAAACTTTTCTCGTGGAAGAGCTTTGGTGAATATGTCTGCCACATTATCTTGTGTAGGCACATATACCAAATCAATATCTCCTACATGAAGGCGCTCTCTCACATAGTGATAATGCAACTCAATATGTTTGGTCCATGCATGAAACACTGTGTTTCGTGCAATAGCCAAAGCACTCTGACTATCTGTGAGAATATGCGTAGCAACATCAATCTCCATGCAAAGATCCATCAATAGGCGTCTCAACCATATACACTCCACTGTAGCTGTGAAAATTGCCCTGTACTCAGCTTCACAACTTGATGTTGCCACTGTAGGTTGCTTCTTACTCAACCAAGATATGCATGAGTCTCCAAGGAAAAAGCAATTACCACTAGTGGACACGCGAGTATCATAACAACTAGCCCAATCACCATCTGTAAGAGCATGCAAGCATGGTTGAACATCTCTGCCATAAAAGAGACCTAAGCTCAAAGTGCCTCGGAGATATCTAAACACACGTTTCACCGCTTGCCAATGCTTAGTGTCAGGGCTATGCATGAATCGACTCAACTGGGAAATTGCATACTGTATATCTGGCCTTGTGTTGCATGCATATATAAGACATCCCACAGCTTGCTTATAAAGAGAAGTATCAAATGCATCACTAGAATCCTCAACTGAGAGCCTGAATCCTGTCTCAACTGGTGTGGAAACTGGCTTACAATCCTCAAAGTCAAAACGCTGAAGTAGTTTTTCAACATACTTTGCTTGATGCATAACAATTCCCCCCTCAACGGATACAAACTGGATGCCAAGATAGTAGCTCAAAAGACCAAGTGACATCAAAAGTATGCTGCAAATCAGCCATAAGAATGTCAAGTTTTGCATCACATGACCCAGTCAAGAGTATGTCATCGACATAAAGAACAAGCACTATAAGATCAGCCCCATTTTTGCGTACATAGAGTGTGCTTTCAATTGGACTAAATGTGAAGCCAAGAGCAATCAAGTGCTTATGTATTTTGTCATACCATGCACGTGGAGCTTACTTGAGACCATACAAGGCTTTATGCAAGCGACAAACCATCAGGTTGCTTCACATAGACCTCTTCTTGCAAATCTCCATTCAAGAAGGCTGTTTTTATGTCCAATTGATGCACTTTCCAACCTCGATGGCAGCCAATGCAACCACGGTACGAATGGTAGTCATGCGTGAAGTAGGTGCAAAAGTTTCCTAATAGTCAATGCCATATTGTTGCGCATATCCTTTGGCAACCAATCTAGCTTTGTAGCGATCAATGCTACCATCAGATTTTCTCTTAATCTTGTAAACCCACTTTGTACCAATGACATTCTTTCCTTTTGGCAATTCACATAAATCCCAAGTACCATTCCTATGTATGGAATCCATTTCTGATTGCATAGCACTCATCCATTGTGGATCGTCACATGCATCTTCAAAAGAAAGTGGCTCTTCATTACATGTTGTAGCAATAAGAGAATAATCCACAAAATTACTTGATGCATGGTGATAGC
The DNA here is from genome assembly GCA_020310875.1 of Ceratopteris richardii. Taxonomy (NCBI): domain Eukaryota; kingdom Viridiplantae; phylum Streptophyta; class Polypodiopsida; order Polypodiales; family Pteridaceae; genus Ceratopteris; species Ceratopteris richardii. Next base: position 28,636,204 of record CM035441.1, on the reverse strand, counting down.
TTGATCTTATTCTACCAAGTAAAGGTGCACTCAATTTGCTGTTCTGCAAAGTTTGTTTCAGCCACTTTGGCATAGACTGTGCACTCTTGATAGACATGCGTTCATTATGTAAAACGTCTTCAATATGTACATCATGCGTGGGCTGAATTTCATGCTTAGTTTCAGCCATATTTTGACGCAAATCTTCAGCCATATGTGGCTGGAAATTTCTAGTTGTTTGGACATTTTTTTACTGAATTTTTTCAGCCATGTTTGGCTGGAAATTCTCTGCATTTTCAGCCCTATTTGGCTGGAATTTTTCAGCCCTTTGAACCTCAGTTGGCTGGTCTACATGGCCATAGTCAAGCGCATCATTTTGGAACAAAGGCATGAGTGTATCGAACACATCTTGTGAGCTAAATGTTGGCAGTTTTTTGCATTCAAGTAGAGGGAAAACTGAATTTTCAGCAAATACCACATCTCAACTCACAATAATTGTGTTCGTCAATGGATGGTACAACAGATATCCCTTACTTTCAGCACTATAACCAACAAATATACATTTCTTTGCCTTGTCATCAAGTTTGTGACGTTGTTGTGATGGCACAAGAGCATATGCCAAACAACCAAACACACGCATATGACTAACCATAGGCTTATGACCATTCCAAGCCTCATAAGGAGTGATGACTCTCAATGCTTTTGTAGGGTAGCGATTCAACACATAGTTTGCACACATGACCGCTTCCATCCAAAACTTATGAGGAAGATGCTTTCCTTTAACCATACATCGTGCCATTTCAAGTAAACTTCTATTTTTACGCTCGGCAACACCATTTCATTGATGTGTATATGGCACCATACATTGGTGTGAAATACCTTTTTCACAAAGAAAATCATTAAACTCATGTGACATGTATTCCCCACCACGATCCGTGCGTAGAGTCAAAAGCTTTTGTGAAGAAAAAATTTCAGCCATAGCTAAAAATGCTTTGAAGCAAGAAAATACCTCATTCTTTGCTTTCATAGGATACACCCATGTATGGCGAGTAGCATCATCAATGAAGGTAACAAAATATACATGCTTCCCAAAAGATGGAGTGTTGACCGGACCACATACATCACTATGAACAAGTAGCAATTTTCGGGTAGTGTGTGTATGACTATCTTTTGGAAAAGAAGCACGATGCATTTTTCCAAGAATGCAACCTTCACATGCATGCTTTTCAATGGACTCAAGTGTAGGCAATCCAATAACCATGTCCTTCTTTTGTAAGTAGAGCAAACTATTGAAGTTTAAATGACCAAAACGAGCATGCCAAAGCTCCATTTCAGCCATGGAAGAAGTATGAGCAACTAAGGCATTCGAGGCAGCCCTCTTGTATGTATCCATGCGATACAAACCATTACATAATGTACCGGACATCACGATAACATTGACATTGCTGAAATCATGAACCATACACTTATCATCAACAAAGTGTACATGAAGTCCAGCTTTGGCAATCAACGGAACTGAAATTAAGTTCTTATAGATACCGGGCACATACAATGCATTTTTCAAGAGAATCACACCTCCATTTGCAGCCGCAAGCTCAATTTCTCCTACTCCAATGATAGGATAAGAGGCAAGAAATCTTTTGCATGATGTTATGTGCTTTGAAGCACCACTATCAAAGAACCAATCCGAATCAGCCTCACTCACAACCATACATTTAGAATGTAAAGAAGCATCATAATGACATGTAACAACACATGCCCAAAAACCTTGAGCCATGTTAGCTTCATCATTCTTTGCATCCGCTGAATTTTCAGCAATAGACATGTCGTATTCCGTCGTCTTTTCATTGCGTTTTGCAAGCTCTCTACACTCATCAATAGGATGACCAGCCTTCCGACAATATTTGCATCTCTTCTTCTTTTGCAAATCACCATCATTAGAGGAATGAGTGGAAGAGGAAGCTTGAGTCTTTGGTTTTGATGAACCCAAAGTTGAACCATACTTGCTTTTCCCCTTTTGTGAGATAGCAAGTGCTTGTGTTCCCTCAATCAAACCACTCTTATTCACTCTAGATTGCTCTTCTTGCAAAAGAAGAGACACAACCTCATCAAATGCATACATATTAGGATTTCCTTTTGCAACCAAGCAAAGTGTAGTATCAAAGCTTTAAAAAGATTCCGGTAATCCTTGATTTGTTTGTTATGGTAGAGGAAATGTGTTCCTCACCTGAAGATTCAACTATAGATGAGTCATGGGTATTGGAGAGTGGTGCCTCTCATCACATGACAAGCAAAAAATACCTTTATAGTTCCCTACAGCCTTTAGAGAAACCCATCATGGTAAAGGTAGGTAATAATGCAAGATGTCTTGCTAAGGGCAAAGGTACGATGTCTTTCATTAACCATAATTTGGTACATTGGAAAGCTTCAGATGTATTGTATGTTCCACAAATCAAACAAAATCTAATTTCAGTAGCTTCTATAATTGATCAAGGTCATCAGGTGTCTTTCAGCAAGGCAAGAGCTGAGACTCTAGACCGAAACAACAATGTTGTTGGGACCAGCATAAGGAGGAACAACCTATACAAGTTATCTGCTCTTATAGCCATGATAAATGTGGGTCTGGGTTGCATTTATTCGATCGAATAATAAAAAAATACCAAATATGTTCGTTTTATTCGTGGTTTTTCAAATAAACACCGAAAAAATGGGGACGTATATGTTTTTGATCGAAACATTTTCGATCAAAATATTTATCGATCGAAAAGCGTTTTCTAGCAAAATATATATATATTTTTACATTCGATCAAAAAACTTATTCTGCACGTGCTTCATTGATGTACTAGAGAGCTTTAAGCCTGCAATTTTTATCAGAGAGCTTCCTTTTCGATCATTGAGGTATTGTTTTAATTTTTATTTATTGTTTTGTTAATTATATCATGCATATTGTATGATTCGCATATGCGTCTCTTACATATGCTTTATTTTTATTTATATAATTTGTTTTGTGTCTTTTAATCATCAATTGTATACATGTTTGGCTCGCGCAAGCGTTTCTTACTTGTATACATCGATGAAAAACATTTAAAAATAAACCAGTACTGTGATTGTTTGACTCGCTACATCAATTCTTACTCTCACAATAGTATAGGATATAGCAATAGATCTACAATCTTGCTTTTCAAAAGCTACATAGTATTTTGTGATTTATTATAAACAAAGCATGGTGACAAAGTATTAGATTCACCATTTTTACTACATTCACCAACTCCACTCTTTTTTGATGCAATTGGAGAAAATGGAGTACATGCATCTTGGTTATTCTCAAAAATAGTTTGAGAGACTTGAGTAGAAATATCCTGATGATCTTCTACTATCATCGATGCATGTACTCGTTCTTGCTCTACACTTGGGCTGCTTTGAAAGTGCTTTTTGGAAGTGCTTTTTGGAAGTGCTATGAACTACTCATGCTTTTGAATCTTTTTGATGTGATACCTTGAGATTTACATTTATTTGCATAACTTGCAAAATGTACCCATATATCACTATCTGGATTAGAGCATCCTGCCACATTATTACATGTACTAAAGAGATGCTCTTTTATTCGAGTTGCATTTCCTACATGACAATGCCCACAACATTTGCATTGTACTGTGGATACTGTTTTAATCTCATGATGAACAATCAGATATGACCATTCTTTTCCCTTTCCCATAGTTCTTGCAAATTGCTTTATGAAGACTATACCTACAAAAAGAACAATATAAATCAATATCAAATAAGATATTTCGATCAACGTTGAGTCAAACAATTATGATAGACTTTAATTCTCAATCATACACCCATATACAAATTACAATTACACATACTATTGTGAAGTAAAAATCATTGTTGAGTTAAACAATCACAATAGATTTTAATTCTCAATCATACACACATATACATTTACACATACTATTGTGAAATATGAATCAATATTGATTCAAACAATCACAATATATTTTAAATTCCTAATCACATGCACATACACTTACACATACTATTGTGAAGTAAGAATCAATATTGAGTCAGACAATCACAATATATTTTTCATTCACAATTATACACTCATATGCATACACATACTCATACACAAACTATTATGAAGTGATTCTCAATGTTGATTCAAACATAATCTACCTATATCTTTGAATAATAATTTTAATGCACCACAATAGATTTTAAATTCCTAATCATATGCACATACACTTACACATACTCTTGTGAAGTAAGAATCAATGTTGTATCAAATAATTGCAATAGATCTTAAATTCCTAATCATATGCACAAATATTTACACAAACTATTGTGAAGTAAGAATCAATAGAGTCAAACAATCACAATAGATTTTTCATTCACAATTATACACTCATATGCATACACATACTCATACACACACATAGATATACTATTATGAAGTAAAAATCATTATTGAGTCAAACATAATCTACCTACATATTTCAATAATAAATTTACTGTATCACAATAGATTTTAAATTCCTAATCATATGCACATACACTTACACATATCCTGGTGAAGTAAGAATCAATGTTGTATCAGACAATCACAATAGATTTTAAATTTCTAATCATATGCACATACATTTACACATACTATTATGAAGTAAGAATCAATATTGAGTCAAACAATCACAATAGTTTAAATTATTTAATATTTATAGCAAAAACTTATACCTTGTTCTCTCTACGACACTTTAAGTTCATAAAGAACAAATTAGCTTTTATGAAAAATGAGTAAGAATCAATCATAATAGATTTTAAATTCACATATATATACTATTGTGAAGTAAGAATCAATGAGTCAAACAATCACAATAGTTTCAATTATTTAATATGGCAAAAATTTATACCTTGTTCTCTCTATGACACTTTAAGTTCGTAAAGAACAAAGTAGCTTTTATGAAAAAATGAGTATAGTTCTACTGTTTCATAAAATAGTATTCGATCGAATTTTTTTTATCAAAATATTTTTCGATCGAAAGCTTTTCGATCGAAAAAGTATCGATCGAAAGCATTTTCGATCAAAAAGGGTCGAATTCCTATGCAAAAACTATTCGGGTGTGTCCAAATAAGCTGACGTGTCACCGAATAATTTGGTTGAATAATAAGAGCTTGCCATAAAATTCCATAATTATTCACGAATAAATGAATTGTGGAATAACGAATAATGCAACCTAGATGTGGGCACAAGTAAGCTTTGGCATGAGAGATCTGGCCACATAGGGTGCCCGGTACTAAAAGAGATGCACGGGAAAGGTATGATTGCTCACCTCCCTCCCGTTGTAGAGATGAAAGAACTTTGTGAAGCTTGCATGATGGGCAAACAGTAGACGAAGGCCTTCCCACAAGTAATCAAGAATAGAGCTGGTGGTCCTCTAGAGTTGGTGCATGTTGAACTCTGCGAAAAAATGCCTACACAAGCCTTGGGACAATCTTTCTACTTCATGTTACTCATCAACGACTACTGCAAGAAGACGTGGGTGTATTTCCTTTGTGATAAGGATCAACTTTTGGTAAGTTTAAAGAATGGCTTCAACATGTTGAAACTAAAATAGGGAAAAAGATGAAGAAGTTCAAGACAGATGGTGGCAGTGAGTTCACATCAATAGAATTTGATGATTTCTGTAAGGGAAAAGGAATCAAGCATGAACTCACAATGGCGCATAACCCTCAACAGAACGGTGTTGTTGAATGTCGAAATCGAACCATCATGGAAATGGTGAGGTGCATGTTGAAGGGAAAAGGACTGCCTAATCATTTTTGGGTAGAGGTCATAAACACAGTTGTTTACATCCTGAATCATAGCTACACTAAGGCACTTGATGAAAAGACTCCACAAGAATCCTACACTAGTAGAAAGCCTTCTGTTTCCCATCTCAAAGTGTTTGGAAGTGAGTGTTATGTACACATTCCAAACAAAGAGAAACAAGATTCAACCAAAAAACACCAAATGTGTCTTGTTAGGGTATCGTGAAGAGAAGAAAGCTTACAAGCTTTATGACCCGGAGGTAAAGAAGATCATAGCGAGTCACAATATGGTGTTCAAAGAGGAGCAACCACATGTGGAGGAAGAAGAAAATAAAGCTTCCACTCTATCAATTGTTGGGGATGTAAGGGTCATGTGACCTTACCCCCATATTCATACATATACATCATATATAGAGCATTGCCTCAAGAGAGATTATTATGTGGGTTTCGAGGCCCCCATGCATTTGTGTGCATTTTTCCTCTCCTCTCTCTCTCCATCTCCTCCTTCCTCCTCTTGTTCTGCACACCAAAGCCCTTCATTGGTATCAGATCAGCATGTTGAAGACTTGTATGCAAGAAGCCTCAATGGAAGCTTAGGTCACAAGGGATGAAAGTGCAAGTCGGCATCTCTCAATAGTAGTTCAGTATTTTGGCCATAACTCAAGTTAGAAACTCCAGAAGACTTCAGAACTTGGTTCCGAGTGCTACATCGCCGAAAATGCAAAAAACGCAGATTGTTGTAAAAGGTGAATCTACATTCAATAGGACAGCATATCAGTTTTTGGATCATAACTTTGGTTTTATAGGTCCAATTCATGCGATTCAATTTGTTGTGCATAGCTTGGAAAAAAGGATACAACTTTCTAGTAGATCACAGTCCAGATTTGGAGTGTTAGGTCGCCAAAATTGTAGAATACAGAGTAGTAGTGTTGCAGGTGAAGATGAAATTGATAGTTGATGCTTGTTTTATGTGTATTTTGAGCTACGCACCTCTGATTGAGTGTTCTTTATCTCTTTATGTAGCCAAGAAAAAGATCTTGAAGTTTTCTTAAGCCCAAAAGTTTAGACTCAGAGATTATCACCTTTGAAACAGCAAAACACAAAGCAGCATATTTTCACCATAAGAACCCTAATTGCTGTTGGAGATTGAATTTGCTTTGGAACTTCTTCGAGAGAGAATTTTTGGTGTGCAAGCTCTTATTCTTAGATCTTGAAGGCATTATCCATGTATGATCACCGTGGTAGCGTCTTCATATGAGATTAGAGCATGATATTGTCATGTGTTTGGCATGTGAGATGACATTGCGGTATACCTTCTTTTTGAGGTTTATGTCATCATGATTTTGATCATGGATGTATAGTGGCAGTGTGGTTTATATTTTGCTTATGCCACTTGGTTATGGATTTACTTGCCGGTTGCACATACTTTTATGAGAGTTGATTTTGGATCTTGGTTGGTACTTGTATCTTTTGTTTTCTTTGTAGGTACATGATCCATATTGGAGCCTCAGTTGCACATACTCATTTGTCACCTTGATTGGATATTACTTTAGCATATGGTCATTGATTGATATCTATTTGCTAGTGTGATTCTTGGCATATGTGGATGGTGATTCCCACATGGTTTATTTGGTTCAGAGTCCATTTTATAGAGGAGATTCTGCTGGAATTTCAACAGCTTTTATGCTAGAAGAGAACTCTAGTGGATCTTGAAGCTTGTGTGATAGCTTTGGATCATTGTTGATCTCCATTTACTTGGACTTGTTCATAGTTGTTTGTGACAGGTTTGACCATCTTGCAAGCTTTATTCTTGAGTGGGAGGTATATTACCATTGTATTGGCATGTATTGCCATCAGTTTGTGGGCATATGTATTTGCCATTATCCTTGATTGGATTAGTGACATGTGGTGGCAGATTACTCATTGTTCTTTTGATATTGGTTATCTTGTTTGATTGCTCAGTTTACAGGGGATACTCTATTGAGTTTTTCCCAAGATTCTTTCACATCTACTTGATTACTTTGGAGACTTGGTGAGCAGGCTTATGCTCATGGTTTTATGTGCATGTTAGATGCATGGTTATGTGTCAGGTTATTCACATGGTTTCTTCTCCAGTGACACATTTGTGATGTGACTTATGCATATGGATATGCAGGTGAAATCCTATTGAGAATAGAGTATTGTTTCTAGTATCTTGTTACATTGCTAGTCTCTTGGATTGTCAGCATGGTGTGTTCTCAATTTGATGGCACTGAGTTTCCGCGATGGAAATCTCAGATGTGGCATATACTGGTTCGTGCAGGGTTGCACATGTATGTGCATAGAGATGCACAGAGGCCTTGTGACATGCCCGACCATGTATGGATGGATATGGATGCATTGGCCAGCTCCACTATCCAGCTACAGCTTGTGGATTCTATATATGAGTCTGTTATGTATGAAGATATGAGTAGTGCATTATGGCAGAGACTACATGATATGTATGTGAGTCCATTGACTCATGTGAGACATAGATCACATCGACAACTTCGATGTTGGCATTGTGGTCGAGAGGGACATACTCGACGACGTTGCTTCAGGCGGATGTGACGATGACGTCAAAGACATGCACGTGATGCAGGTCAGGTAGTGATTTCAGGAGAGTCTATGGAAGTTGATTATGTCAGTGATGGTGATATCACTTTCTCCTATGGTTCATCTCATGATTCCTCTTGTTCATTGGATAGCACACATATAGCTTGGTTGCTTGATATATTAGCTAGTTTTCATGTTACTCCACATCGTGAGTGGTTTTGTCGATTCTTAAGAGAGAGTCATGGACGTGTGCACATGCCTGATGGTATGACATATGACACACTTATGCTCAGACATGTACGCTATATGCCTTCATTCCCTATGAGCTTGAATTCAGTTAGCTAGTTATAGGAGAGCAGATGTTATGCATTCCTTGGTGAGCATCATTTTCAATTGCAGTTGGGATAGTTTATGCTTGTCAGAGGTGTTAGGATTGGGCACAAGTATCCACTGCAAGTACTTCATGTGAGAGACAGTCTCGTCTCAGTGCGAGTTCAGTATTATGTGTGATGTGAGACTCATTATGTCTCATTTTGTCTACCTACAGATAGGACTTTTGACATTCATGATGCACATGTATAGCACAATTCAGATGCTCAAATAGATGCACATGTAGAGCATGTTTTAGATTCTCCTGATGCTTATATAGAGCATGACTTCATTGATCATATAGATGCTCTTGTGGAGCACAATTTGGATGATCAATTGGATGCTTTAGAGCATGATGTGGATGCTCATGTAGAGCCTTATGATGATACTTAGTTAGAGTGTGATCATGAGTTTGACCTTGGTGTTGATGTTGTGCAGTTAGCTCATGTGGAGCATGATCATACACTTGGTGTGGTAGAGCAGGATTGCTCTCATGGTACACAGTGTATGGTAGAGCATATTAGCTCTCAAGATGCACATCTAGATACATCCTTAGTTGATGGGATGGCTGATTTGGATGCCGAGGAGTCAGCAGTTATGCAATCATTCTTGGATTTGCTCTTGCCAGATGTTGACACAAATATGTCAGGACATGTTGGTCTTGATGATGGTGCTTTGGATGCCTTGGATAAAGGCATGGCTGACATGCTTAGGCTAGCCAAGATAGCACATGTTTCGTCAGCATTTGGGAGTCTGATGTACGAGTTATTATGCTCGAGACTAGACATTTCAGTTGCTATTGGAGCATTTGCACTATGAGTTTTCAGTCGTTTGATGATTGACATAGGCATAGGGTGAGTGGGAGCTTTGCAGGCACTTCATCAGTTCTTGCATAATCAGATATGAGCTCGACTCTTATCGATACGAGTCTAGAGCAGTTTGAGGTGCATGGATACACCTTGTTCGAGGTGGTTGGTGTAGGTTGATCTGTATGGGTTGAGATCCGGACTCTTCCTGTACATTATTGTATAGTCCTACATCATTCTTTGTATGTGTTACCACTTATGGTCACATTGACCCTTAAGTGGGATATTGTTGGGGATGTACGGGTCATGGGACCTTACCTCCATATTCATATATATATACATCATATATGGAGCATTGCCTCAAGAGAGATTATTATGTGGGTTTCGAGGCTCCCACGCATCTATGCACGTCTTTCCTCTCCTCTCTCTCTCTCTCTCTCTCCATCTCCTCCTTCCTCCTCTTGTTCTGCACACCAAATCCCTTCATCAACATACAAAGAAGTAATCCACTATGAACCTGACCCAAGAGCTAGCCCTTCTATGAAAAAGAAGGAAGCATCATCCTCAGATGATGAGACTATAAGTCATCAACCTTTTGTCACTAAAGTGGAAAAGTCATTGCCACGTTGGGTGAGGAAGCTCTATGATTATGCAAATCCCATCCCACAATCAATTGAATAGATTCTAGATGGTCCAAGGTGGTAACAGAGAATAGAGGAACAGAGACGGGCAATGACCCATATTGTAAACTCAATATTGATGGTTGAGATTATCAGCAAACAAGCAAAGGAGCCGACAAGTGTGGAAGAAGCACTCCGAAATCCAGACTGGAGAACTACTATGCACACAAAATACAAAAATATCATGAAGAATGGAACTTGGGAGATCATCAACACCAAGTGGATCTAGAAGTTAAAATACAAGGCTGATGGTACTTTGGAGAAGTACAAAGCTAGAATTGTTGCACATGGTTATTCCCAAGTTGAAGGCATTATTAAAACTCCAATAGAACTAGATATCCTATCCATTTTGGGTACTTCTATTTTATTTTGAATGCTTCATGGTGTTGAATGTCTTGATAAGTAATCTCAATGTGTTTTTCTCTATTATAGTCATATTTCCTTCGATTATAGCAGAAGAGAATGTTACACGTATGTGTTCCTCGGGTAGCTTTGATGTGAACCTTTTCCCTATACATGGGCACTTTTTACTCGTGTTGGCTAGAGTTTTTTTCCCCATGTTACCACATACATGATTCACTCATATGTGGTGGTACTTATGTACTTACGGATATTATTCAACTCTTACTTCAGTTCAGTTCATCGTCAATAGAGAGAGTTATTCCAACCATCGTCTTCTCCATGTGTCTTACTGTGTTTGTGCTCCTATGTGTGCCTCTCGTGTGTCCCTTGCACTTCTACACACAACCAACAGTGGTATCAGACTAGGTTCACCTCCTTCTCAAGTTTCAGTTTTTCACGTCGCGGCATGCGTGCACTTTTAATAGTGCAAATCGACTCCGGAGCATAGAACATTGAATTTCAGCAACCAAGAAGCTTTTCCACGAGTGGCACTTGAGTTTTACCCCCATTTCAAAGCCATTCATGTAGTCAAAATCGCGATCAGAGTGACAGTTTGTGAGCTAAAATTTCAGCATTCATTTTAGCTTTCGGTGTTTTGTCACATTCTTGTTCCTTAGTGAAATGGTGAGCAGCAACGACTTAATTTAGCATGCTTCAAGGTGAAGATAAGCTTGATGGGACCAACTAATTGATGTGTCCTTACATGATGAAGCATGCTCTTGTTGCAAAACAACTTTGGAACATAGTGGTAGATGTAGATCGAAGACCCATAGATTCTTCTACTTCACAATCTACTGTCACATATGGATCTTCTTCTTCGAGTATAGTGGTTTCTCCGTCTCCACCTACACATGAGCAGCTTAAATAGGATGGAAAAGATGCTCAATCTCATGCTTTGGTTGCGCTTTCTATGAAGCGTCATATAGTTCCACACATTCGGTCATGTTCTACATCACGACAGGCATGGGACACTCTTGCTTCTTTGTATGCCGTGCGTAATAAAGTACGTGTTGCATACTTGAGGAAGCAGCTTGAGGATGTATCTATGGTTGAAAATGAGTCGGTGGATGTGTATGTGACACACATCAAGGACTTGAAAGAGCAATTGGCAAACATAGATGAGATTATTATGGATGCATCACTCATTTCTACATTGTTGAAAGGATTACTGGAATCTTTTCAAAGCTTTCCTATTACACTCCATTTGGTTGCAAAAGGGAATCCTAATATGTATGCATTTGATGAGTTTGTGTCTCTTCTTTTCCAAGAAGAGCAATCTAGAGTGAATGGGAGTGGTTTGATTGAGGGAACATAAGCACTTGCTATCTCACAAAAGAGGAAAAGCAAGTATGGTTCAGCTTTGGGTTCATCAAAACCAAAGCCTCAATCTTCCTCTTCCACTTATTCCTCTAATGAGGTTGATTTGCAAAAGAAGAAGAGATGCAAATATTGCTGAAAGGCTGGTCATACTATTGATGAGTGTAGAAAGCTTGCTAAATGCAATGAAAAGAAGAAGGAATCCAGCATGTCTATTATTGAAAATTCAGCAAATGCAAAGAATGATTATGCCAACATGGCTCAAGATTTGTGGGCATGTGTTGTTACATGTCATTATGATGCATCTTTGCATTTTAAATATATGGTTGTGACTAAGATTGATTCGTATTGGTTCTTTGATAGTGGTGCTTCAAAGCACATAACATCATGAAAAAGATTTTTTGCCTCTTTGAAAGATGCACCCAAAGGAGGAGATGTCGTTTGTGCAAACAATGCCTCTTATCCTATCATTGGAGTAGGAGAAATTGAGCTTACGATTGCAAATGGAGGTGTTATTCTCTTGAAAAATGCATTATATGTATCCGAAACAATGTATCCGGTTTCAAGAACTTAATTTCAATTCTGTTGATCACCAAAGCTAGACTTCATGTACATTTTGTTGATGATAGTTCATGATTTCAGCAATTGCAATGTTATCGTAATGTTTGGTACATTATGTAATGGTTTGTATCGCATGGATATATACAAGAGGCTGCCTTGAATGCCTTGGTTGCTCATACTTCTTCCATGGCTGAAATGGAGCTTTGGCATGCTCGTTTTGGTCACTTGAACTTCAATAGTTTGCTTTACTTGCAAAAGGACATGATTATTGGTTTTCCTACACTTGCGTTCATTGAAAGGCATGCATGTGAAGGTTGCATTCTTGGAAAAATGCATCGTCTTCTTTTCCAAAAGATATTCATACACACACTACAAGAAAATTGCAACTTGTTCATAGTGATATATGTGGTCCCGTCAAGACTCCATCTTTTGGGAAGCATGTATATTTTGTTACGTCTATTTATGATGATACTCACCGTACATGGGTGTATCCTATGAAAGCAAAAAATGAGGTATTTTCTTGCTTCAAAGCATTTTTAGCTATGGTTGAAAATTTTTCTTCACAAAGTCTTTTGACTCTATGCACGGATCGCAGTGGTGAATACATGTCGCGTGAGTTTAATGATTTCCTTCGTGGAAGACAAATTTCACACCAATGTACGGTGCCATATACACCTCTCCAAAATGGTTTTGCCGAGCATAAAAATAGAACTCTACTTGGAATGGCACAATTTATGGTTAAAGGAAAGCATCTTCCTGATAAGTTTTGGAAGGAAGCGGTCATGTGTGTAAACAATGTGTTGTATTGCTGCCCTACAAAAGCATTGAGAGTCATCACTCCTTATGCGGCTTGTGTTTGGTTGTTTGGCATATGCTCTTGTGCCATCACAACAACATCACAAACTTGATGATAAGGCAAAGAAATGTATCTTTGTTGGTTATAGTGCTAAAAGTAAGGGATATCATTTGTACCATCCATTGACACACTCGATTTGGTATTTGCTGAAAATTCAGTTTTCCCTCTACTTGAATGCAAAAAACAGCCAACATTAGCTCACAAGGTGTGTTTGATACACTCATGCCTTTGTTCCAAAATGGTGCACTTGACTATGTCCATGTAGACCAGCCAACTCAAGCTCAAAGGGCTGAAAAATTCTAGCCAAATGGGGCTAAAAATGTAGAGAATTTTCAGCCAAACATGGCTGAAACTTTTCAGCCAAAAATGGTCAAAATTGTTGGAAATTTCAAGCCACATATGGCTGAACATTCACGTCAAAATATGTCTGAAAATTCGCATGAAATTCAGCCCATGCATGATGTACATATTGAAGATGTATTACTTAATGAACGCATGTCTATCAAGAGTGCACAAACTATGCCAAAGTGGCTAAAACAAACTTTGCAAGACAACAAATTGAGTGCACCTTTACTTGGTAGAACAAGATCAAGCTCTCACCATGCATCAAGTAATTTTGTGGATTATTCTCTTATTGCAATAGCATGTAATGAAGAGCCACTTTCTTTTGAAGATGCACGTGACAATCCACAATGGATGAGTGCTATGCAATCAGAAATGGATTCCATACATATGAATGGTACTTGGGAGTTATGTGAATTGCCAAAAGGAAAGAATGCCATTGGTACAAAGTGGATTTACAAGATTAAGACAAAGTCTGATTGTAGCATTGATTGCTACAAAGCTAGATTGGTTGCCAAAGGATATACACAACAATATGCCATTGACTATGAGGAACCTTTTGCATCTAATTCACGCGTGACTACCATTCCTATCGTGGTTGCATTGGCTGCCCATCAAGCTTGGAAAGTGCATCAGTTGGACATAAAAACAGCCTTCTTGAATGGTGATTTGCAAGAAGAGGTCTATGTGAAGCAACCTCTTGGATTCGCTATGACAGGGAAAGAGCATATGGTTTGTCACTTACATAAAGCCTTGTATGGTCTCAAGCAAGCTCCATGTGCCTAGTATGAGAAAATCCATAAGCACTTGATTGCTCTTGGCTTCACATGTAGTCCAATTGGAAGCACACTCTATGTATGCAAAAATGGGGTTGATCTTACAGTGCTTGTTCTTTATGTCAATGACATACTCTTGACTGGGTCATGTGATGCAAAACTTGACATTTTTATGGCTGATTTGCAGCAGAGTTTTGATGTCACTTATCTTGGTCTTTTGAGCCATTATCTTGGCATCTAGTTTGTATCCGTTGAGGGGGGAATTGTTATGCATCAAGAAAAGTATGTTGAAAAACTACTTCAGCATTTTGACTTTGAGGATTGCAAGCCAGTTTCCACACCAGTTGAGATCGAATTCAAATTCTTAGTTGAGGATTCCAGTGATGCATTTGACACTTCTCTTTATCATCAAGTTGTGGGATGTCTTATATATGCATGCAACACAAGGCCAGATATACAATATGTAGTTTCCCAGTTGAGTCGATTCATGCATAGCCCTGGCAATAAGCATTGGCAAGTAGTAAAACGTGTGTTTAGATATCTTAGAGGCACTTTGAGCTTAGCTCTCTTTTATGGAAGAGATATTCAGCCATGCTTGCATGCTTTTACAGGTAGCCATTGGGTTGGTCGTTATGATACTCGCATCTCCACTAGTGGTAATTGCTTTTTCCTTGGAGAACCATGCATATCTTGGTTGAGTAAGAAGCAACCTACAGTAGCGACATCGAGTTGTGAAGCTAAGTATAGGGCAGTTTTCATAACTACAATGGAGTGTATATGGCTGAGATGCCTATTGATGGATCTTTGCATGAACATTGATGTTGCTACACATATTCTCAGTGATAGTCAGAGTGTTTTGGTTGTTGCACGAAATCGTTCATGCATGGACCAAACATATTGAGGTGCATTATCACTATGCGAGAGAGAGCGCCTTCATGCATGAGATATTGATTTGATATGTATGCCTACACAAGATAATGTGGCAGACATATTCACCAAAGCTCTTCAATGAGAAAACTTTAAAGCTTTTCACAAAGATTTAGGCTTATTACCTTGTGGGGGCTGATCTGCAACTCCCTGTATGTGTTCACATCATTCGCTCCAGGGAGTTTTGTTACACGTATGTGTTCCTCGGGTAGCTTTCATGTGAACCTTTTCCCTATACATGGGCACTTTTTACTCTAGTGCTGGCTAGAGGTTTTTTCCCCATGTTACCACATACATGATTCACTCATATGTGGTGGTACTTTGTACTTAGGGATATGATTCAGCTCTTACTTCAGTTCAGTTCATCATCATAAGAGAGGGATATTCCAGCCAACGTCTTCTCCATGTGTCTTGATGCTTGTTCATAGTGATGTATGTGGTCCCGTCAAGACTCCATCTTTTGGGAAGCATGTATATTTTGTTACCTTTATTGATGAAGATACTCACCATACATGGGTGTATCCTATGAAAGCAAAAAATGAAGTATTTTCTTACTTCAAAGCATTTTTAGCTATGGCTGAAAATTTTTCTTCACAAAGTCTTTTGACTCTATGCACGGATCGCAGTGGTGAATACATGTCGCATGAGTTTAATGATTTCCTTCGTGAAATACATATTTCACACCAATGTACGGTGCCATATACACCTCAGCAAAATGGTGTTGTCGAGCATAAAAATAGAACTCTACTTGGAATGGCACAATTTATGGTTAAAGGAAAGCATCTTCCTGATAAGTTTTGGAAGGAAGCAGTCATGTGTGTAAACAATGTGTCGAATTGTTGCCCTACAAAAGCATTGAGAGTCATCACTCTTTATGAGGCTTGTGTTTGGTTGTTTGGCATATGCTCTTCCGCCATCACAACAACATCACAAACTTGATGAAAAGGCAAAGAAATGTATATTTGTTGGTTATAGTGTTGAAAGTAAGGGATATCATTTGTACCATCCATTGACGCACTCAATTATTGTGAGTCGAGATGTGGTATTTGCTGAAAATTCAGTTTTCCCTCTACTTGAATGCAGAAAATAGCCAACATTAGCTCACAAGGTGTGTTTGATACACTCATGCCTTTGTTCCAAAATGGTGCACTTGACTATTTCCATGTAGACTAGCCAATTGAGGCTCAAAGGGCTGAAAATTTCTAGCCAAATAGGGCTAAAAATGTAGAGAATTTTCAGCCAAACATGGCTGAAACTTTTCAGCCAAAAATGGCCAAAACTGTTGGAAATTTCCAGCCACATATGGCTGAACATTCGCGTCAAAATATTTCTGAAATGAGCATGAAATTCAGCCCATGCATGATGTACATATTGAAGATGTATTACTTAATGAATGTGTGTCTATCAAGAGTGCACAAACTATGCAAAAGTGGCTAAAACAAACTTTGCAGGACATCAAATTGAGTGCACCGCTACTCGGTAGAACAAGATCAAGCTCTCACCATGCATCAAGCAATTTTGTGGATTATTCTCTTATTGCAATAGCATGTAATGAAGAGCCACTTTCTTTTGAAGATGCATGTGACGATCAACACTGGATGAGTGCTATGCAATCAGAAATGGATTCCATACATACGAATGGTACTTGGGAGTTATGTGAATTGCCAAAAGGAAAGAATGCCATTGGTACAAAGTGGATTTACAAGATTAAGAGAAAGTCTGATGGTAGCATTGATTGCTACAAAGCTAGATTGGTTGCCAAAGGATATACACAACAATATGCCATTGACTAGGAGGAAACTTTTTCACCTACTTCACCCATGACTACCATTCCTATCATGGTTGCATTGGGTGCCCATTGAGGTTGGAAAGTGCATCAGTTGGACATAAAAACAGCCTTCTTGAATGGTGATTTGCAAGAAGAGGTCTATGTGAAGCAACCTCTTGGATTTGTTATGACAGGGAAAGAGCATATGGTTTGTCACTTACATAAAGCCTTGTATGGTCTCAAGCAAGCTCCATGTGCATAGTATGAGAAAATCCATAAGCACTTGATTGCTCTTGGCTTCACATGTAGTCCAATTGAAAGCACACTCTATGCATGCAAAAATGGGGCTGATCTTACAGTGCTTGTTCTTTATGTCGATGACATACTCTTGACTGGGTCATGTGATGCAAAACTTGACATTCTTATGGCTGATTTGCAGCAGAGTTTTGATGTCACTTATCTTGGTCTTTTGAGCTATTATCTTGGCATCTAGTTTGTATCCATTGAGGGGGGAATTGTTATGCATCAAGAAAAGTATGTTGAAAAACTACTCCAGCATTTTGACTTTGAGGATTGCAAGCCAGTTTCCACACCAGTTGAGACCGAATTCAAGTTCTTAGTTGAGGATTCCAGTGATGCATTTGACACTTCTCTTTATCAGCAAGCTGTGGGATGTCTTATATATGCATGCAACACAAGGCCAGATATACAGTATGCAGTTTCCCAGTTGAGTCGATTCATGCATAGCCTTAGGAATAAGCATTGGCAAGTAGTAAAACGTGTGTTTAGATATCTCAAAGGCACTTTGAGCTTAGCTCTCTTTTATGGAAGAGATGTTCAGCCATGCTTGCATGCTTTTACAAGTAGTGATTGGGCTGGTTGTTATGATACTTGTGTCTCCACTAGTGGTAATTGCTTTTTCCTTGGAGATCCATGCATATCTTGGTTGAGTAAGAAGCAACCTACAGTGGCGACATCGAGTTGTGAAGCTGAGTATAGGGCAGTTTTTATAGCTACAGTGGAGTGTATATGGCTGAGATGCCTATTGATGGATCTTTCCATGAAGATTGATGTTGCTACACATATTCTCAGTGATAGTCAGAGTGCTTTGCTTGTTTTATGAAACCGTTCATGCATGGACCAAACATATTGAGGTGCATTATCACTATGTGGAAGAGCGCCTTCATGCAGGAGATATTGATTTGGTATGTATGCCTACACATGATAATGTGGCAGACATATTCACCAAAGCTCTTCCACGGGAAAAGTTTAAAGCTTTTCACAAAGATTTAGGCTTATTACCTTGTGGGGGTTGATCTCCAACTCCCTATGTGTTCACATCATTAGATCCAGGGGGGTGTGTTACACGTATGTGTTCCTCGGGTAGCTTTGATGTGAACCTTTTCCCTATACATGGGCACTTTTTACTCTAGTGCTGGCCTGAGGTTTTTGCCCCATGTTACCACATACATGATTCACTCATATGTGGTGGTACTTTGTACTTAGGGATATGATTCAACTCTTACTTTAGTTCAACTCATCGTCAATAGAGAGGGCTATTCTAGCCATCGTCTTCTCTGTGTGTCTTGCTGCATTTGTGCTCCCTGTGTGTGCTTCTTGTGTGTCTCTCGCACTTCTACACACAACCAACAGAGAAACCATGTTATAATCTTATAGGCACTTTCAAAACATTACATCTAGACATTGGGACATTAGTGTTTCCATATGTACCTCTTGCTAAAATTAATCGAGAAAGGGTCTTCTTTTACACACACAAATACATTGCTCCTTCTTTAGATGATGATTATGAAGGGTTTAAGATTATAAGATTATTGAAGATGATTCTCTTCTTAGCCTAGAGTATCCATAACTTGATGTTTTGTCCATATCATCTTTCAAGCATAAAATGGTAATGGAGATACATAACTCTGTGAAATTCACATGATTATCTAGATATGTGGGTCTAAATTGGACTCTACCGATCCATTGTTTTGTGTTTATATTTCAAGGTCTTTCTTTTGCAGAAAATCCTACAATGTTCCTATGTAAATATATTACATATAAAGTAGTAGAAATTTTACTAGGAGAAAATTGCGGTTACATGGGATTATCAAAAGGGGATATGTATTGTTCTAAAATGGGTGACTTGGTTATATGTTTCACTATTTAAAACATCATACTTCTTTGTACCTTATATTTTAGTATGATTGTTGGATGTGTAAAGTTGGAGATTGGATATCTTTACAAAGCTCTTACAAATCTTTAGTTTCATTGGAAATTAATGTAAAGTTACCCAACAATGATATGGAGATAGTTTTAATTAAGCAACATTGGAACTTGGCTAATTTGCAAGAGCACTTACGTATGGGATGTGATGATCTTCATGATTTCAAATTTTGAATATGAGGGAACAAGGTAATCATTAGATTCCATTTATATATGTCTTGTTTTATAGTTATTTTTAATGAATTTCATAATGTTTTACTCTATTTTGAAATGTCCAAAGATTGGAAGACAAAATCAAGGACCTCATAGATTGGAGCATGGATGGAACTGAGATTTCACTGTCACATCGCTTGTGTCAATTTGTAGTCGTTTTATATATAGAGACAAATCAAACAATGTGTACAAACCTATTTTTGCAATCAAAATAGAGACAAATCAAACAATGTGTACAAACCTATTTTTGCAATGAAAATATTTTCACATTTTCTTCATGAAGATTTTGGCCACATCAATAGATTCAATATATTATTTGTAAGAAAAATGTTATTTTTTGTTTTCTTTGTTATGATTTCAACTAGTAATTTTTCCTTTCTAAAATACATTATTTTTTGTTCACTTATGTTTCAACTTTTTAAAAATTCACTTATGTTAAAAAGTGGGGGCATCACTTAAAATTGCTAAAAAAGCAATAAACAGAAGTTGTGTCTCCTTATTTTCCTTATTTGCAACTTAGAAGACAATGATAGATTACTTCATTGTGAACTTGCAAACTATGGCTTCCACTTTTGTGACTCCCAAGAGCCCATGGCAAAGGCTTATGGAATTCTTGGAGGAATCTAATTACAAAGGCAAGCAAGACCAATATGATCTTCTCTCCAAGCTTCTTGATCTCCATGGTATCATGCAAATGAACTTATATGCCTTAGAAGATATTTTGTGTTCCTCTATCGACATACCACCATATGATGGGAAATGGGTTCCTTCTTACCTTCTCATCTACATTCACAAAGGTGATGATGCATTTGCAAAGCATTTGAAGTGGTTCCAAGCAATTGCAAAGGAAACTCAGCACCTCCCCTATGAGACAATGCCATTAATTAGAATACTAAATAAGAAACACAAAGTGGGTGCAAAATATCTATCTTTCAATGTTGCCACCATTTTCATTGTGAATGAGCAACTAGATCTAGCTCATCATGACATCCCTCATCTTATAATGGATGGGTTTTTTGATGATAAAAAGGAACCATCCCAAGAACCCCTGAATCTCCTATTAGAAAGAGAAGCATTCAAAACAACTTATCCTCATGGTATGAATGATAAGTTGGAAGTAGTAGTACTATCCACCTCTGCAGATCTAGAAGGGACTATTGTCGAGAGAAAAGAATATTTATTTTTGTATGATGGCAAAAATACATTCTAATTATGACTCGATGAATGCCTATGTTTATTTTGCATCATGTCAAAATTCCCTTTGGATAGCAACTCTAAAGTGTTTGTCGACTGGTGATTCAATTGTAAACACAATAAAATTGGTTTTTGATGACATACTTACAACTAAACATCAACAAATCATTGAAGACAAATTCAATAACATGCAAGAAAGGATATTATAATCAAAGGTTTCTAGTTCAACAATCATTGAGTAATGTGGGATGTCCCATGCTGGCATTAAATTACATCTTCCAAAGAGAGGAGAAGAGGAAGATTGAGTTCAAAATGTAAGTATTTTCAACTCATGTCATTCATTCTTACAACCTCGTGTAGACACTAATCTCCAAACTTTGTGTAGAAGATGATCAAAGTTGATAAGTACGTAGCCAAGAATATAGGGGACTGAGTATCTCATGGAGGTGATCTTCCCTTGCAAAATACATTGGGAAAGTTCCCAAAAAAACTCTTGTAATTATCCATAAAGATTATAGTCCTCAAGGGCACTTCACCACATGGTGTTTGAAGGCCTTATGTAAATTGCTTTGTATATCAACCATTACTCAAGGGAACTATTGTGTCTTTTTAATTAAAATGTCCCTTATAATTACAACTTTAGGTTCCTCCTTTTATGAAGACGTCTTAGGTCGAATAGGTATATCTCTAGGGTTAGGTGTGAAAAATAGTGATGATATAGCAAAGTTTGATTTGGCTTACACTCTATCTATGGCTTTGGAGCATCAAAAGAGACTCGTTGAAAAGCTCAAAGCCTTTGACTATAATCAAATCAATTAATGAAAAAATACACTTTACTATACTCTTTTTCTCATTGTCTCTTAAAATTGTTGTGTATATCATATCTCAACGTTGTCTAGATTTTTTTTGTCATATGAAGCAGTTTTACCCATGATTTTTATGTATTTGAAACTTAATGTGTTATCCATGGCATACGAAGGCCAAAAAAACCTTGCCACAAAAATTCATGAGAAGGGGTTGCAAAAAATTTGCAAGCCCTCCTCGTTTCCTTGGAAGAGCTTTTGTTGGCCTTCCTATGCCCTATATGCACATGATAAGCCATATGGACACATCACATGGATGTTTCAAGCATGATGTATGCATCAAAATTAACACGTTGCTATATACTTTTTCCCAGTCTCTTGAAATTGTTATATATATCAGATTTTGTATGGATTGTCTGTGTCATATGAAGCATTGCTGACCCATGATTTGTATGTATATCACACTCAATGTGTTATCCATGTCCTAGGGAGGTAAAAAAATAATCCTTTCACAAAAATGCAAGAAAAAGACCCTATAAGCTTTTTCATATGAAACATTTTTCACCCATGATTTGGATGTATATCACACTCAAAGTGTTATTCATGTCATAGAGACGTCAAAAAAAGCCCTAGCACAGAAATGCAAGAAAAGCCCTACAAGCAATATGCAAGTCCTCTCATATTTGTGGCAATGGCTTTTTTTGGACTTCCAATTCCATATACGCACATGGTAAGGTGGCACATCAAATAGATGTTCCAAGCATGTTTTATGCATCACAATGACTAAGCCACCAAAATCTCCATAGAGTGACCATCTAAACAATTTGAGTGCACAAGTTGTCCATGATGTGGGGAGACTAAGAACACTCTATCAATACCCCAAGTGATTCCAAACATGGTTTCAAAGTATAAAAAGGCCCAACCGAAGAAATGCAAGAAGAGCCTCTCGAAAAGTTTTGGAAAGCCTTCTCCTGCATTTTTTGGCTATGCCTTTTTTGGCCTTTACACCATGGTAAACGCTTCCATGGAATACTGGATGAGGTAATTATGAATACCTTATGATAAGAATAAGAAAATATAAAAAATCACTTACATATATGAGTTACAACGTAAAACATGGAAAGAAAATGGACAATATCATGGAGCACAAATGCTCAAGTTTCATTCAAAATAGTCAAAGTTGCAAAACTCTCTTATATGAAGAGATTGATTACAAGTGTTAGCTACAATCACCCCTCATCCTCCTAGCTAATTGTATTCCCTTGGGTTGTATAGTAACCCTCTTAGCATGGATAACACATAGGTTAGAATCCTCGAGCATTAATATCAAAATGCTTCCAATAGCTCTTCTAAAGCTTCTAAAGTTATAGCATGTCCTTAATCCCACACAATATGTTTGTAACTCCTCTTTAACCACCCTTGCAAAAGATCTTCTAGCTATCAAAATCTCAATTGTGTTTAATCATACTCCTGTATGTCTTCTTCCTTGCTGTGGTGCTCTTGTTGGAGGTGTTTGAGGTCTTTGTTAAACATTAAGTTTTGGTCTTGCTTGTGGTGGTATATGATGCAGTTTGAAGATCTTTATACATTGCACACATCTTGAACTTTCTCCTTGTTGGATCCAATACTTAGTAATAGCAATTGAACGTATAAATAACCACTTGCAATAACCTAATGGTACAGTTTCACCTGCACCAATGAATTGAAGTAAAGTTGAGAGGTTATTAAATGTTGGATGGTAAGAAGACATTGGATCAAGCACTGCACATTTAGAACGGAATCTCTAGGCACATGAACATGGATACTTGTTAATGGAGCATTAGGACATCTCGATGTGAGATTTGTAATAGCTGTCAACACCACTTTGCCAACAACTACAAGATTATGAAAAATGAAGCATAATGTCTTTTAGGAGGGTCAACAAAGCATGAGTTTTTCAAGAAAAATTTACTTTCTTAGATGTGGATGGATCAAACTGTTTTTTCCACGAAGTATTAAAATAATGAAGTTTGAAAAAAAAGTCAATTTTGGTGGAGGATTTGATGATGTGCCACTACTTTTGGATGGATTTTAAAAATATTACATTTTCGTTAAAAATTAAAAATGAGTTTAAAAAAGTTACTTCTAACATATATATTAAATAATGATCCATTTTAGATAAATATACATTGAAAATAAGACAAAAAAAAAATGTCCCTTTCGCATACATGCTCAAATTTAATGATGGGAAAAATAGATTCCTTTTCTCTCTCACACTAGATAAGAGAGAAGATTGTACTAAATCTTTTAAAAAAGCCTACTCCAACCTACTAAAAAGTGTCCAATTTAATGCACTTTGTCCCCTTAAACAAGAACAAAATTAAGCTTAATCCTTAAAAATTAATGATCCTTACAAGCTATGCAATTTTTATGTCTCCCCTTGATGACTTGTTCATAATCTTGATTCTTCTCTTGCATTAACTCCTATATTTCTTGAACCCAAACCTCTACAAATGAATGAACGGAGCACTTATATGATTCGTGACATATCAAATGTTACTGTTTTTGCAAGTACTTTATTAAACAACTACAAGAATATATAATCTTGAAGAAAGGAATTTGAAGATAAAATACATGATTGGATTTTCGTTACTCAAAGACATACACAATCATTCATCAAATTCATCCTTTATATGTTGGAGATAGACATCTGCGGAAGCACGCGAACACCACAAGGAAGGAGAAGAAGCTTGGAGCACAACACACAATACTGAATGTATTACTAGAGAATGTACAAAGATAAGTAGCCCATTAGGGCAATAGGCGTATATACAAGCCGGGGGAAAAAAACCTCCTAAAGAAGGAAAAAAGTGCCCCAGTGGTCCTAGAGTGTTCACACACATCACTACCTAAATATATCAACAAATTCCCCGTGGGAGTGATGCGGTGAACAAGTAGCTGAGACTCATGTATAGGGAAGTGCCAAGCTATGTGGAAATCACACCACAAAAGAAAGTAAGCCCAAAGCTTTGCAGAAAGCTTCAAACTTCTCCCTAGGCAGAGCCTTTGTGAAAAGGTCTGCAATGTTCTCCTGTGTGGGCACATATGCCAAGCTGATCTCCCCAGCAGAGAACCTCTCCCTGACATAATGATAATGCACCTCAATGTGCTTAGTGCGAGCATGGAACACAGGGTTCCTCGCAACTGCCAATGCGCTCTGATTGTCAGTGAAGATGGTGGTGGCAGAAGACTGACCAACACCCAAATCAGCCATAATGCGTCTGAGCCACACACACTCAACAGTCGCTATGAAAGCTACCCTATACTCAACCTCACAACTGGAAGTGGCCATAGTAGGCCGCTTCTTGCTCAACCAAGATATACATGAGCTACCAAGCATGAAGCAAAAGCCACTAGTGGACACACGAGTGTCATAGCAACCATCCCAATCAGAGTTAGAAAAAGCATGCAAATCTGGCCGTAGTGATCCCTCCTTGGGATAAAACAACCCAAGTAGTCGAGTACCACTCAAGTAGTGAAAGATACGCTTAACCGTCTGCCAATGCTTGACTCTTGGGCAATGCACAAACCAGCTCATTTGTGAGACAGCAAACTGAATATCTGGCTGAGTAATGCATAAGTAAATCAAGCATCCAACAACCTGCTGATAGAGAACATCATCAAATGCATCTCCAGCATCATGAAGACTCAATCATAAACCTGTCTCCATAGGAGTGGCAATAGGCTTACAATCTTCAAGGCCAAAATGCTGCAATAATGTGTCAATATATTTCGTTTGACACAAAGCCATTCCACCATCAACGTGCATAAACTAAATGCCCAAATAATGATCCAAATGCCCCAAATCGAACATCTCAAATGAGGCATGCAAATCAGCCTTGAAATCAACAATATGCCTCTCATGAGGACTGTTGGAAATGAGGTAGGCCCTTGGCTCATGTCACAGGTCCATGGTTCCATAGGTCCAGCATATACAACATAGAATCTAGCAATCTTCAATATTGACAAAACATGAACATACCACAACTTAATCATACAAATGATGAGACAAAGATAGAGAAAGAATAGATGACATGTGTAAGGTGTTACCTAAGCCATCGCTTACTCATAGTATCATATATACCAATGTTCAATGTACAATGTGGGAGCAAAACTCTCAACCACTCTATGTGATGAGAAATAGATGAATGAGTGAATGTACAAATGTAACAAACATATTCAGATGTATGGGCAATAATCTGAATATACATGAGATGTGTGACCTTATAGGTTATAGAAGAGTGAATATGAGTGACTGAAAGAGGAAGGACCAGTGTGAAACTGATAATCAACAAACCCTCATCTGAACTTAGGCTATGGAAGACCCTAAGTTAGATACGTGTGTGAAGAGATCACATACTTAAAAAGTAGCAAAGAATGCTAACAAGTTTGCTGCCGGAAATCCTCAAACTCATGTGAACACACCTTCTCAAACACCTCATCAAAATATGCATAAAGCATATACGTACTGTTTCTCTTGTATCTATGCTGAATAGGACTCCTCCTGATATGAACGCCATGGCATCCATAAAATTCAAGTAGTACCTGTGTGTATAAAGAGAATATGTACCTGAATACTTAACATAAGATGTAAATCTTATGTTAACCACCATCCAATGCCTTTGAAGTAGCCCGACATCCTCTTGTAGAAGATAATCTTCAACTATAACATGTAGATGGTTGATCCTCACCATCAAGCTGCTAACGACCAAGTCTTCTTGCCATGAACAAGAGATAACCTCCTCTCCATGAGCTAGAGTGTGAGCACACCCTTCACCTTCTCCAAGAAGAATCATTAATAAGAACTCCATAGCTGCTCCTCAACATGCTTCAAGTTAGCACCATGGCTGCCCCATGTGCTAGAAGAAAAACCACCTCTACTGAGGTCCAAGCTCCAAGGCTTGTGTTGAACACTAGGTGAAGGATGCTTCAACTGATCCCAAATAGTCTCTTATATAGTAGAGCTCCTACCTTGAAAAGCGCATCAAAAAACTACGTTCGCATAAAGCAAAAAACTTGTGTACGATCATGAACAAAATCCATCGTTGTTCGTATTCGAAAAACACACTTCGTCGTGATCCGTGAGTTTTTTTAGAAAAGCTTGAAGACTAAAAAATCGCAAACGCACTGCCACTCAGGGTATTGGAACCCCAATCGCTAGGATATGAGGACTAACATCTAACCACGCGGCCAACGCCGCTTAGTTGTACAAACAGTGAGTTTAAAGACTATACAACCTGTATTTACTAAGCAAGATGGACCAACTTTGACCAGTTGGCATTGTTTCCCAACAATCCCCCCTGCAATGTCATATTGGTACAATCTGGACTAGATCTGCAATTTGTCACAAACTGCAAACTATCACAAGCTTCAAGCTTGTACTCCCGCATTTCAGAGCTTGTTCTTCAAAAGTCTTTTTCAAAACTGAATTTGACTTTTCTTCAAAAATCTGAACTTGTTGAATATGAACCATAATACTTGAGAAAATATGCAAACTAGATATCCAATAGTGTACACATCAAGCAATCATTGCTTGACAACAAATATAGCATGAACTGTCTCTGAACCTGCTATCTCCTGTTTTCAAAAACTTGAAAAATACACTAGGATCCATATATTTGCATTTACCTTCCAAAAAAGCTTTCTCAACGTACTTATGCTGCGTCATGTAAATACACTAAACAAAATCAAGAACTGAATCCTGGAACCTGTGAGTGAAAACTCACAACTTAGTGTATTATGAACACTACTGATTCATCTTTAACTGTACTCAAGTCAAATCAACTCAACTCAATTGAAATCAACTGAAATCAATTGAAATATGAGTCTCATCAAAAAATCATATCTATGATGTCATCATGTCTTCATCCTTTAAATCCTTCATAGCTTTTTCCTTCAGAACCTGGTATAAACATATATGTGTGCACTTCTAAAAATACCTCTCTGAAATATCAAGCTTCTCTTCAATAGAACTTTGGAACCTTCTCCTGAACAGGAACATCCTAACAGAAACTTTCTCCAAACATTCTTCTTCTTCCTTCTTCTTTCAAAGCTGGAACATAAAGAGAACCTGACAAAGGAAATATAGGAATACCTCATATAGGAATACCTATAAGTATGAATCTGCATTCTTTCACATATGGCTGAAAATAAGTCTTCATGTTTCATCACCCCTCTGGATGACTTAACATTAGTATCTAGTATTCTTCAAATTATATCAGACTTTATGAAATCTTGGACGTCCTTCTTCATAAATCTGATCTTCAGTGATCAATACCTGTATCTGAAACAAAATCTCTGAACCCTTTTTATTAGCACTGCAGTTGCTAATAACTTTCACTGTAAGTCTTTAGCTTCCCATATTGTAGAATAAGGTTAGTTGATAAAACCTTGCTGAAAGCATTTTAGGATTCATACCCTTCTGCACATAACAAGTATTTCTATCTCTCTGCAACACAAATCTGATAGAATCTGAATCTTTGACTTACTTCTTCCAATGCTAAGAATCTTCACAAACAAAGGATAGACAACTGAATCATAAATACTCAAGATCATACGAGATCTATTCAAGATCAATGATCTCTCCTGTGTAGAATCTGCTATCATCAAACCTTCATGATTGAATGTTTGATTTGCTACCTGAATGTCTTCAAGTGTCCATGCTTCTGAAAAAGTTGTAAAACTTTTCTTCAAACAAATCCTTCCCAAGAATATGTAACTCCTACTTGAAACATAAGTGGAGAAACTTCTCACCTTGAGAACTCCAAAAGCTGCAAGTTGATACTTCATAACTTTCATATTTTACCCGGGTGAAATGTGACAGTACCTACTTGATTTTCTTTTGGCTAACTCCACTTCTAAATCAAGTGATAGGAACTGATGGAACACCTTTTTGAATACAAGCATGTATCCAAAAATCAATCATTGAAAGTAGATTCTTCATTGACTTGTACATCAACAAATCTAAATTTTCTGAAGTTTTATGAAAATATTGAATATGAGGTAACCTTTTCCAAACATAAAACCTCAACCCAAGTCTTCAACATCTGCTACAAAATACTCTTTTACCTTAAGAGTTAGATAAAGAAGAAATATACTTCTCTACAACTTGTCATATACCAAGTAGCTCTGTATTGACACTCCAAGAATTCTTTGAGGGAACTTATAAGCTGCCTGCTTTAAAAGCTTCAACTAAAACATAACTCATACATATATAAGTCAAAAGTTATATCTGCTGCTTTTCTTTCTCTCAACGCAATTCTTTGTCAAATCTACTAAATCATGACCAAGTGTAATGCAAAACAAGAAACTGCTTCTTCTTTAGACTTTCTTCACAAGATGTTCTAGTAGACTTGTCTTTGGGTCCCTTCATCTTCTCCAAGAAGAATCATTAAGAAGAACTCCATAGCTGCTCCTCAACATGCTTCAAGTTAGCATCATGGCTGCCCCATGTGCTAGAAGAAACACCACCTCTACTGAGGTCCAAGCTCCAAGGCTTTTGTTGAACACTAGGTGAAGGATGCTTCAAGTGATCCCAAATAGTCTCTTATACAGTAGAGCTTCTACCTTGAAAAGCTCATCAAAAAACTATGTTCGCATAAAGCAAAAAACTTGTGTACGATCGGGAACGCAATCCATCGTTGTTCGTATTAAAAAAACACACTTCATGGCGATCCGTGAGTTTTTTTTAGAAAAGCTTGAAGACTAAAAAATTGCAAACGCGCTGCCGCTCAGGGGATTCGAACCCGAATCGCTGGGATATGAAGACTAACGTCTAACCACGCCGCCAATGCCACTTAGTTGTACAAACAATGAGTTTAAAGATTATACAACCTGTACTTACTAAGCAAGATGGACCAACTTTGACCAATTTGCATTGTTTCCCAACAATCCCCCCTGCAATGTCATATTGGTACAATCTGGACTGGATCTGCAATTTGTCACAAAATGCAAACTATCACAAGCTTCAAGCTTGTACGCCCGCATTTCAGAACTTGTTCTTCAAAAGTCTTTTTCAAAACTGAATTTGACTTTTCTTCAAAAATATGAACTTGTTGAATATGAACCATAATACTTGAGAAAATATGCAAACTAGATATCCAATAGTGTACACATCAAGCAATCACTGCTTGACAACAAATATAGCATGAACTGTCTCTGAACCTGCTATCTCCTGTTTTCAAAAACTTGAAAACATACACTAGGATCCATATATTTGCATTTACCTTCCACAAAAGGTTTCTCAACGTACTTTTGCTACGTCATGTAAATACACTAAACAAAATCAAGAACTAAATCCTAGAACTTGTGACTAAAAACTCACAACTTAGTGTATTATGAACACTACTGGTTCATCTCTAACTGTACTCAAGTCAAATACACTCAACTCAATTGAAATCAATTGAAATCAACTGAAATATGAGTCTCATCAAGAAATCATATCTATGATGTCATCATGTCTTCATCCTTTAAATCCTTCATACCTAATTCCTTCAGAAACTGGTATAAACATATATGTGCGCACTTCTAAAAATACCTCTCTGAAATATCAAGCTTCTCTTCAATAGAACTTTGGAACCTTCTCCTGAACAGGAACATCCTAACCGGAACTTTCTCCAAACATTCTTCTTCTTCCTTCTTCTTTCAAAGCTGGAACATAAAGAGAACCTGACAAAGGAAATATAGGAATACCTGATGTAGGAATAGCTATGAGTATGAATCTGCATTCTTTCACATATGGCTGAAAATAGGTCTTCATTTTTCATCACCCCCCTGGATGACTTAACATTAGTATCCAGTATTCTTCAAATTATATCAGACTTTTTGAAATAATTCCTTCTTCATAAATCTGATCTTCAGTGATCAATACTTATATCTGAAACAAAATCTCTGAACCCTTTTTATTAGCACTGCAATTGCTAATAACTTTCACTGTAAGTCTTCAGCTTCCCATATTGTAGAATAAGGTTAGCTGATAAAACCTTGCTGAAAGCATTTTAGGATTCATACCCTTCTCCACATAACAAGTATTTCTATCTCTCTGCAACACAAATCTAATAGAATATGAATCTTTGACTTACTTCTTCCAATGCTAAGAATCTTCACAAACAAAGGATATACAAATCAATCATAAATACTCAAGATCAGACGAGATCTATTCAAGATCAATGATCTCTCCTGTGTAGAATCTGCTATCATCAAACCTTCATGACTGAATGTTTGATTTGCTACCTGAATGTCTTCAAGTGTCCATGCTTCTCAAAAAGTTGTAAAACTTTTCTTCAAACAAATCCTTCCCAAGAATCTGTAACTCCTACTTGAAACATAAGTGGACAAACTTCTCACCTTGAGAACTCCAAAAGCTGCAAGTTGATACTTCATAAGTTTCATATTTTACCTGAGTAAAATGTGACAGTACCTGCTTGATTTTCTTTTGGCTAACTCCACTTCTAAATCAAGTGATAGGAACTGATGGAACATCTTTTTGAATACAAGCATGTATCCAAAAATCAAGACAATCATTGAAAGTAGATTCTTCATTGACTTGTACATCAACAAATCTAAATTTTCTGAAGTTTTCTAA